>CAUYNB010021399.1:0-25212 GCA_963574225.1 Lagothrix lagotricha
GAGGGTGGATCACCTGAGGTCAGGAGTTCAAGACCAGCCTGACCAACATGGAGAAACCCCGTCTCTACTAAAAATACAAATAAAATTAACCAGATGTGATGGCGCATGCCTGTAATCCCAGCTACTCGGGAGTCTGAGGCAGGAGAATCGCTTGAACCGGAGAGGCAGAGGTTGCAGTGAGTAGAGATCACGCCACTGCACTCCAGCCTGGGCAACAAGAGCAAAAGTCTGTCTCAAAAACAAAAAAAGGAGTTCTTGTTTTCTGCAGGGACATGGATTAAGCTGGAAACCATCATTCTTAACAAACTAACACAGAAACCAAAAACCAAACACCATGTTCTCCCTCAAAAGTGGGAGTTGAACAATGAGAACGTATGTGCACAAGGAGGGAAGTATCACACACCGGGTCCTGTTGGGTGGTGGGGGGCAAGGCGAGGGATAGCATTAGGAGTAATACCTAATGCAGATGATGGGTTGATGGGTGCAGCAAACCACCATAGCACATGTATACCTATGTAACAAACCTATACATTCTGCACATGTATCCCAGAATTTAAAATATAATGAAAATAATTAAATTTAAAAAATTTTTTAAAGACTCTGATATAAATGTTTCTGAAAACTCTACCAATGGTAATTGGCCACAAGAGTAGAGAAAAAAATGCATTGACTAAACTAATAAAAACTGTATAGGCTACAGTAAAGTTATACTTATCAACAGAAATTTTCAGGGACAGAAAAAGTCTCTCTAAAATCTTATTTCTGGACCCTAACTCATTCCCACCTACAAGGATCTTTATGGTTCTTGTATCAGTTGACTTAAAATTCTGTCTTTTGCTTTTATTAATATTGATATTACAGAGAAAGGGAGAAATCTCAAGTTAAAATGGCAGAACTGTTGTCTGTGCTTCTTATGACTTTTAGAAGAACATCCATTCATTCAGTCAACATTTGTTGAAATAAATTTACATAAACTTAAATCTAACCAAGTGCCTAGCACCATTGCAGTTGAGGGATAAGCAAAAAGCAGATAAAATTCTTGCTCTCATAATGTTTTTGTCCTTGTAGAAGAGACAGATAATAAGCAAATAACTAAGCAGAATATATAATCAGAGATAAAAAGTGCTATGGAGAAAAATGAAGGAGGAGATACAGCAAATATTAATAGGACCTTTATTTATTTCTTTTTGAGACGGGGTTTTCACTTTGTTGCCCAGGCTGGAGTGCAGTGGCACAATCATGGTTCACTGCAGGCTCAAGTGATTCTTCCACCTCAGCCTCCCAAGCAGCTGGGACCACAGGGGTACACCACCATGCCCAGCTAATTAATTTTTATTTTTTTATAGTGACAAGAGCTCCCTGTATTGTCCAGGCTGGCCTCAAACTCCTGAGCTCAAGCAATTCTCCCATCTCAGCTCCCAAAGTGCTATGATTACAGGCATGAGCTACCACACCCAACCATAACAGGACCTTTTTTGATCATTGTAAAGACTAGGTTTTACTGATCTGAGATAGGAAACCATTGGCAGGATTTGAGCATAGGAGTAACATAAACTGATACAGTTTTATCCTGATCACTCCAGTTTCATTGCTGAACAACGTTTGTGGGGAGTTCAAGCAGAGAAGTTGGAGACCAGTTAGGAGGCAATTGCAGTAATCTGGGTGGGAGATGGTTGCTTGGACCAAGGTAGTGACAGTGGTTGGATTCTGGACATGTTTCAAAGGTAGCGGCAACAGAATGTGCTGATGGGTCAGGCGGGATACATTTTATTAATTACATGTTCTCATTTAATGTGATGGTGAGAGAGCAGGGTGGCTGGTTTTGTGGCTTCTACACTTCCAGGAGCATCTTGGAAACAGATGATTTTGTGAAGTGACTGAAGAATGTTAATTGTTATGTGCTTTATTCTGGCAATGCTCATATTGCAGTATCTCTGCAATGTTTATTCTAGAAGTAGGTTTGGATACGTTTGGGAACATTTAAGGTCAATATTTGCATCTCTAAATAAAAAATAGAGAGTGGAATTATTATGGGAGATGAACAACAGGAGAGTAAGCATGTCAAAACTAATACTTTTAAATAAGGGTACACATTTATTTCTAAAAATAGGAGTGATATTTTGCTCTAATAAAATCAGACTCTTTGAAGACTCACAAACACTTGGACCTGTTAAACAACTTCAGTATATTCAGTTTAGTTCTCATGATCAGGAGAAGGATCACTGATTTCAAGTTACAAGATTTTTTTTCCCTAATAAAAAATTTTCTATTTCCTTATAAGCTGGAATAACTAAAGTTACTTCATAGTATTCTTTGGTACAGAAAAACTCATAGCAGTTAATCTGTTTTATGTTGATTGAATAAAATAACTAGACAATATTTTTTAAATTTATGATTAAATATTTAAAACATACAAGAAAGCATTATTGAAACGTGAAAAGTTCCCTTATCTCCCTCACAGAGCATGCATTGGGGGTGTGGCTCGCTTCTTCAGTGCCCCGATGCTCAAACCTCCAGGGCGCACATGCAGACAGGCAGATCGTGGGGATCTGACCCTACAGCAGCATCTAGGGATGAATGTCTACAGCTCCTGAAGCCCCAGTGGGCGTGTTACAGGGTGCTCTTTCAGTTTAGCTGTCCGTAGGTGGCTTGTATAAATCAGCTCAGTTAGACCCTCTGCCTTATTGCAAGGACAGAGGGCTTTCTGTATCCTGGGGTTCTTGCTCTAGTATATTGGAAAAACCAGATCACATATGAGCTTGGAGGATGAGTGCAAGGTTTTTTATTGAGTAGTAAGTGGTAGCTCTCATCGAGGTGGATGGGGAGACCAAAAGGGGGATGGAGTGGGAAGGTGATGGTTTTCCCCTGAAGTTGGGCTGCCCAGTGGCAGGGCTCTCCTCCAACCTCCCCAGCCAAACTCCAAGTCATTCCATCAGTCAATGGCCTGCTGGGTCTGCCGGTGCCTGCTGATGTGCTCTTGTGCTGGTGTGTTCCTGTCAACATCCAGCTGCATGTGTGTTCTTCTACCAGTGTGTTCCTCTCAACATCCAGCCGCTTATGTCTGTGCCACCAGAGTCTTGGGGGTTTTTATAGGCACTGGATGCGGGCATGGTGGGCCAGGGTGGTCTTGGGAAATGCAGCATTTGAGGACGAAAACAGAAATGCCTATCCTCATCTAGGTCTGTGGGCACAGGCCCAGGCTCACCAGGAACCCCACCCTTTCCCTCCCAGCACTTCCTTGCCCCCCTCCTTAAGACATCATTAAGATACACATTAAAGTGTTATGTATCTCACATCTTTGGTTAAGAAGTAAAACAACGTCAATGATATTAGAAGCTTTATATATACCTCTTCCTGACCACACCTTCTTTGGCCTTCCTCAGGAGAACCACTATAAAGAATTCAGTGTTAATCATTCCGATGCATATATTTTTACTACATATGTATATATCTCTGACAATTTACAATTGGAAATATTATTGCAGTCTGATATAGTTTGGATATTTGTCCCCTCCAAATCTCATGTTGAAATGTAATCTCCATTACTGGAGGTGAGGCTTTGTGTGAGGTATTGGATCATGCGGCCAGATATTTCATGAATGGTTTAGCACCATCCCCTTGGTAATTAGTGAGTTCTTATTCTGAGTTCATGGGAGATCGGGTTGTTTAAAAGACTGTGGCAGCTTTCCCCCAAACGCTGCTCTCTTGCTCCCTCTCTCACTGTGTGATGCTCCGGCTCCTCCTTCACCTTCCGCTGTGATAGTAAGCTTCCTGTGGCCCTCACCAGAAGCAGATGCTGGCACTGTGCTTCGTGTACAGCCTGAAGAACTGTAAGCCAGAATAAAATATCTTTTCTTTATCAATTACCCAGCTTCAGTGTTTTTTTATAGGAACACATGAACAGACTAACACACACTCACTAGTTTACCAAGTCTACCTCCAAAATAAGTCTTGAACGTTTATTCTTTCTCCAGGTCAGCATTATCTCCTGTCGGTACCTTCCTGACTCTTCTTCCCACTTGTCCTCCTGTCATGTTTTTTCTCCATAGCATCCAGAGAGGATTTTATAAAACACGTAACAGATTATACTCCTCTACTAAAAACCTTTCTGTGGTTTCCCACTAAATAAAACTCACACTGTATCACTTGACCTGCAGTTTTTCCCTTCCTTCCTCTTCAGTGGTATCAAAGCTCAGCCTTTCTGCTGATCTTTGTACTGGAACACTGGCCTTCTTTTAGTTTCTGGAACAGTTAAGATCTTTTCAGATTGAAAGTGTTTGTGTATTTTTTAGAACAGCAGGAATGTTAATTTTTTTAAAAAAAAGAAAAAACATTTTTTCCCCTTTTTTGCTTGGAATGAACTATTCATTCTACCTGGCTAGCTCCTTACAGTCTAAGGTAAATGTTACTTCCTTTAAATTTTCCCTGATCACTCATTCTTAAATGGGTACATCCTTTTCCTTTCTCTGATAGTACCCTGTGGTTGGTGGTTATTTATCGACTTACTTTGTATTACTTTTAAAAGGCCTATTTCCCCCACTCGATTATAAATTTCTGAAAGGAAGACCTATGTCTTTTTTGTTTGCAGCTGAATACCTAGTATCTGACTTCACATATGGTAGACATACTCGAAGTATCTGTTGAAGGAAAATAGGAACGAGAAGTAATGGACATAATGTTTTTTTTTTGTTTGTTTTGTTTTGTTTTGAGACAGAGTCTCACTCTGTCACCAGGCGCCAGACTGGAGTGCAGTGGTGCAACCTCAGCTCACTGCAACCTCCGCCGCCCAGGTTCAAGCAATTCTCCTGCCTCAGCCTCCCGAGTAGCTGGGACTACAGGCACACGCTACCATGCCCAGCTAATTTTTTTGTATTTTTAGTAGAGACAGGGTTTCACCATGTTGACCAAGATGCTCTCAATCTCTTGACCTTGTGATCCGCCCGCCTCGGCCTCCCAAAGTGCTGGGATTACAGGCGTGAGCCACTGTGCCTGGCCGGGACATAATTATTTTTATCATCTTCATTTAAATTCTACAGGCTGAGAAATAACTTTGCTCTTGAGTTTTAAGAGGAAAAAATAAGTCGTTTTAGTTTAGATATTTTAAGAAACAGAAACCTAGACATAGTAGCTCCAGTACAGTTGGGGGGTTTATTATAAAGATAAAGGAAATCCAGGAAAAGTTGAGCAAGTAGACTTCAGAAAGGACAGGCACCAAAGTTAATCTAGTAGACACTCATCTGTATTATTCTCTATCAATTTCTGTGAATCAGATTTTCTCCCCTCTTTCCTGACCTACTTCTTTGTAGCTTCGTTTTTTTTACAGGGCCTAAAACATCTCAGAAAAGTCTACATGACCGTTTAACTCTAATTCCAATAGCTCTTGGTAAGCTCCTTATCTTTTAGATAAAATTACTGAGGGAGAGTCTGATTCGTTTTGCACATTCTTTAAAGTAAGTCTACGTGGTCATAGGTCACTTTAGTGCAGTTGTCAGTCTCTCATCCATTGTGCTGTGTCAAGAAATAGGATTTGGGTGAGTCACATGACCTATAATCCATTAAACAGGAATCGTACATGATGGCAGATTTCCTGAGAAGGGTCATCGATGGATCTTATACAATAAAACATTTCTAGTGTGCATATAATTTAAGACTAAAATTCTTAATGTTGACTGCATTGAAAGTAGACAGTTGATATATGTAATAATAAGTAAAATTCTAATGCATCTCAAGACATGCTATATATTAGCTAGGCGTAGAAATTTATTTAATTAGAGTGGAGCATAGTATAGTTTTAATATAGAGCCTAATCTTTAAAATTATAATTTGGTCCTCAGGGTTGATGTGGTAGCTGGTTCCAAATCATTTTCATAGTATACATTTGCAGGTGAGGTTGTAAGTAAAAGCAGTGTGCATGTAAATTATTTTAATGATTTAAATTTTGACCCACATAAATTATTTTAATGATTATTGGCAAAAGTATATGAAATATTCGAATGCATCCCATTGTCTACAAATTGTATTAGGAAAGCATCTTCTAAGTAATAAGTGTTGAAAGACCTCCGTTGCAATTAGTAACAGCATTCTTTCAGTTTATAAATTATCTATATTGTACAAAAGAGAAGGAACTCATACAGTGTCAGCTGGAAGTGAATTGAAAGTAAGACTTTGCAGGCCGGGCGCGGTGGCTCACACCTGTAATCCCAGCACTTTGGGAGGCCAAGGCAGGCAGATCACCAGAGCTCGGGAATTGAGAACAGCCTAACCAACATGGCGACACCCGTCTGTACTAAAAATACAAAATTAGCCAGGCGTGGTGGCGCATGCCTGTAATCCCAGCTACTGGGGAGGCTGAGAGAGGAGAATCACTTGAACCTGAGATGGCACCATTGCATTCCAGCCTGGGCAACAAGAGCAAAACCTCCGTCTCAGAAAAAAAAAAAAGAAAAGAAAAGAAAATGAAACCTTGCATTGCAGAGTAGTTATTTCCCTTTACCATCTTGTTTTATAAATACCCAATTTTAGCTGATAAACTTTCAGACTTCTGTTTAAGTCTCAAATATTTGAGCACAGAATACTGGCAGGCTTTATTGGAGAGTATTTCTGGGCCACATGCTGTACTAAAAGATTTACATACCTTGTCCCACTTATTCTTACCTTCTCCAAACAGACTGCAGCCCTTCACATCCCTCATACAGTTGCCCGATTTAGAAATAGGTTTTTAAATTTTTTTCCATTCACATGGGCAGACACTGTGATTATCCTTGTCCTTCATGTCCCTCAGCAAATAACAGATGGTCTTTGTCTCTTTTAAGACATCCTCATTACCTACTCTCATTTTAAGATTGAAGTCTTAATCGATCCCCGATATCATTTTGGGTCTCTCAGTCCAAGACTCGACTCTGTTGATCTCATATCCCAGGTACTCCTATGGTCTGGCAAGACTTCTCCATATTAAATTCTTTCACTTGATGCTCCTGGTCTTCTTTTTCAGCTGTGCTTTTCAGGCACGGTCATCCATTGGTGTCCACAGGGCTTAAAGACCCACTCATGCCCCACAGATACCAAAATCTGAGGATACTCAAGTTCCCTATATAAAATGGCATAATATTTGCATATAACTTACACACATCCTCCCATACACTTTACATTATCTCTAGATAACTTATGATACCTAATACAATGTAAATGGTATATGAATTGTTGTTATATTGTTTTTATGTTATTTTTAATTATTATTTTTATCTTAAAAATATTTTTCATCTGCAATTGTTTGAATCCACAAATGCAGAATCCATGAGATAGGGAGGGCAACTGAACTTAATTATCTGCATCCATTGTTTGGCATTTATCGTTAGTATTGTTTTTAGAGGCAGGGTCTTGCTGTGTTGCTGAGAGTGGAGTGCAGTGGCTATTCAGAGACACTATCATTGTAGCGTACTACAGCCTTGAACTCCTGAGCTCAGGTGAACCTCCTACCTCAGTTTCCCAAGTAGCTGGGCCTGCAGGTGTGCACCACTCTGCCCAGCTGTTTGGCATTTTTAACGAAACAGTAGTTTAACCTTTTTCTCATTTATCCAGGGCTTCTTAATTATATCTAGACATGCAATATTTAGCTACCAGACTAGAATTGCTGATTGCATTTGTTAAAAAAGATATTTAATAGACCTTCTGGTCTCCTACTTTTTGGGTTGTCTCCTCAGGGCTTTCAAAGGCTCTTATTTTTATTTTTTCTTTCAATACCTTTGGTAAGAAAGCTGTTATTTTTTAGAAGTCCACTTGACATTTTGCTTCTTGTCCTCATTCTAGTAGTATAGGCCATTTTGTTCTTCTTAGGAATATTGCCAGAATGCAAAGGTAGTATCAGAAATTTAGAAAAATAATGCCAGAAGATTTTTCATAATTGAATAGAACAGTTTCCTGCTGGTCCACTGTCTTATTGACTTATTGGATTTCAGCTAGGACCACATCATTTCTGGTAGTTATTTCTTAAGGCACCTAAAGCGCCTAGTAGTTTCTTTTTTTGCTTAGTCTAGTTCTCCTAATAACCCAATGAAGTAGGTACATACTACTTTGTAGACTCTAAAGATTCTTGGTTATACTAATTGACAGGCAAGAATCCATTTTGTCCGTAAGTATCCCTAATACAGAGAAGAATTGGTGCATTCTTAGTGTTTACATCTCTGTTACCTTGCAAATATACGTTAATATTAACATAGGAATTTTAGGCCTAGTGCAGTGGCTCAGGCCTGTAATCCCAGCATTTTGGGAGGCTGAGGAGTGATCATCATTTGAAGTCAGGAGGCTGAGACCAGCCTGATCAATGTAGTGAGACCCTGTGTCTAGCAAAAAAGTAAAAACAATTAGCCAGGCATGGAGGGCACAACTGTACTCCCAGCTACTCAGGAGGCTGAGGTGGAGGATTGCTTGAGCCCAGGAGTTCGAGGCTACAGTGAGCTATGATAGCACCACTCACTGTACTCCAGCCTGGGCAAAGGAGTGAGACTCTGTCTCAAAAACAAACAAACATATGACTGTAAACGAATGAAAGATAAATATCCAGTAGTACTGATTAAACCTCTCGTTTAAGTGCCCTCTCTTTTTTTTCCCATTTAATAGACTCAAAGCACATTTTATCTAATAATATATAAGCTTTCAACTTGAAATATAAACAGCTTAAAATAAATGACTAAGGTTGAAGCTAATATGAGTCAACCTTAAAACATGCCAGAGTTTTACAAAAACAGGTCGCCTTTAGGTGTTAAATATTATTTTGCCTATTCACCAATCTAGACGTATGATCTAATTCTTGTCCTAGACCTTACATTTTTTTTCCAAAATCAATATAGCTGCTTTCTGTTTATGTCTGGTAGTGAACTGCATGATAACTTTACAAGTACTGCTGGTTCTGTGAGAGTCTTTTTCTTACTGTCAGAAG
Organism: Lagothrix lagotricha; assembly: GCA_963574225.1. NCBI lineage: Eukaryota > Metazoa > Chordata > Mammalia > Primates > Atelidae > Lagothrix > Lagothrix lagotricha. The sequence continues at coordinate 8,936 of CAUYNB010021399.1, forward strand.
AGCATGATGAAACAGTCAAATACTGGAAGAAAAAGCAAGTACATTAGATGATTATACCAGTGAATCTTGAAGAACATATCAAGTAATTCTTTTCTCCCAACTTCAGACTGTTGTAGTTCACACGAAACTAATCTTGGGTGGGGAGGCAGGTGGGTGGGCTTCCTCTGTGTGCCGCTTCTTGTCCCAGCGGCTCTTCAACAGTCACACCTGAGTCTTCTTAGCGACCTTTCTCAGTAGCTTGGGAAACCTCTGTGAAGCTCTCTCTCTCCTTACTTATCCCGCTGACTCGCCATCTTTTGTCTTTTTCTTTTATTCCTTTGCCCTGTGGTCTTCCTTCCTTTTAGGTTTTTGGTTTGGGTTTTGGTTATTCCGTTTCACCTAATTTCATCTGGGAAAATGTTTGAGATCCAATCAGGTTGAAGAAGAAAGGAAAGAAACCCACTTGCACTAGTCCCTCAGGATCTACTGTATATAAGCCAAATAGACATTCTCCTCTGCCAGAATGCCTATCTCTTGGCATAAGTTTGTTCCTAAGAATCTCTACCTCTCTTCTCTGCTTAGAGTTGTATTATAAAAGACCCTCTTCTATTATCCTGGGGTCAATAAGTTTTCAATCCCAAAAGGAAAAGAAGGAGATGATAGAGGAAGAAAAATCCTGACCTGGCTCATCTGATGTCTCAGCTGAATATTACCCAGTTCTTAATGTTTAATAAGCCCATTTATTTTTGAGACCCTTGGCATCATTTGTCATCATGTACAAATGTCATTTTATTGTCATGTACAAATGTCATTTTATTGTGATTAGAATCATGTACTATTCTAATGACAATAAAACGTTCCTCCAGCTGTATCAGGCTGAGTGTGAGGACGGTGGAGACCCAAAGCAGTTTACATGAAACCCTCCATGGGAAGAACAGGAGAGAAAGTCAGGATGAAACTACAGCTACAGCCGGAATGGTGGACTGAAGTACCAGTGTTCCCTTAGATCGGGGGGCCAACTCCTTTATAGTGTGGTACGTTTTCTGAGGCCTTCTTTATACCAGTCTTAAAAATGGCTTTTACAGTTGTGCTAGAATTAAGATTTTTTATCTATTTTCTCCAAGAAGTATGAGACACTTTTTAAAATACCATTAATAATTAAAGATAAATTTGGATTTTATTTGAAATGTACTGATAATCCTGAATTACATGTTACCTAACATATTAACTGTCTTCTTGTCCTAAACCTTCAAATCTATACTAGACTTGATCTCAAATGGTATTTTGAACCCAGTGGAGTTTCACAACCTTTTCCTGATCTTTCAAGTATAGAATACTCTCAGTCAGTAAGCATCTATTAAATCTTCCTAAGTTCAAGAAAATATCCTTTAATCTAGCATTTGGACAAAACGCTTAAAAAAAATTGGGTGTTGGTTACAACAAAGTAAAAGAAAAAAAAAAGCACTTTTTTTACTTTTCCTTACCGGGGCTACTTTAAGGATTTATTTAGATCTGATATGGCCAACTCAAATGCGCAAAAATGAATGAAGTGTGCTAGATGTAACACAATACGGAGTACTGAGGACTGGGATGAACAGCAGAGTACGTACTCATGTAAAGGAACTCAAATTCAACTTTTATAAAAATTCTATGGGTCAAATAGAATGAGTCATCACTCCAAATTCAGCCAAAGACTGCAATTTGTGACTTCTGATTTAGATAGCAAAATGAAATATTATTGTTTAGCGGGCGGGTTTGGAAGTGGTGGAGTGACTCCAAATCATAATAAATTAATATATTTGTATTTTAGAAGCCCATTTTGCAAGAGTAGTATTATGATAGTTATAAAATAAATTGATAAAAGGGTATAATTAATGCCTGGAAGCATAAGACAGTATTTCTCAAAAGTGTAGTTCATAGCAGCCTTCACCAGAATAATTTGGGAGGGGTAGGAGAGGGACTATTTCAAAACTTACCACAAAGCTTTAGTAATCAAAACTGTGTGGTAATGGCCTAGGTATAAATCTATAGATTAACAGAATGGAAGTACACTCATGTAATTGTGGACAACTGATTTTCAACAAAGATGCCAAGACAGTTTAGTAAGGAAAGAATAGCCTTTTCAATAAATGTTGCTGAGTTAACTGGAGATATATATATATATATAGATAGATAGATAGATAAATAGATAGATAGATATAGATATAGATAGATAGAGACAGGGACAGGTCCTGGCTCTGTTGCCCAGGCAGGTGCACTGGCACAATCTCAGCTCACTGCAACCTCTGCCTACCTCTACTTCCAGGACTCAAGCAATCCTCCCACTTCAGCTTGCTGAATAGCTGGGACTATAGGCCCATGCCACCATGCCTGGCTAATTTTTGTATTTTTTTATAGAAACAGGGTTTTGCCATGTTGCCCAGGCTGGTCTCAAACTCCTGAGCTCCAGTGATCCTCCCGCCGTGGCGTCCCAGAGTACTAGGATTACAGGCATGAGCCATTACTCCCTGCTGGTAACTGGATATTGACATATAAAAGAATGAAGTTGTACCCCTACTTCTGTGGCAAATCCATAGAGATAGAAAGTAGATTAGTATCCTGGAGTTGGAGAGAGGTGAGATTGAAGAGTGACGGCTTATAGGAAAAAGTTTTCTTTTGGAGATAATGCAGGGTTCTGGAATTAGATAGTGATGATGGTTGTACAGCCTTGCAAATATACTAAAAACCAACTGAACTGTACATTTTTGAAGAACAAATTTTATGGTATTTGAATTACATCTAAATTTAACAAAATGACTTGAAGCAGGAGAGATTGCTCATTAAACATAAAATTTGAAGAGATCATCTTAGACTCAAGCTTCTTTCAGGGTATGCCTCTAGAAATCTACAGATTGAACAGATATACCCAGGTTTATTTCCTAATGACTAAGAAATACTGATTTAACAGTTATGTATACTTGTACATTGAAATGTGTTTAGACTAAATGACACATGCTTTTTGATCATTTTAATCAGCAGCAGCAAAGAGTTTGTATGGTATTACTTTCTGTCCCATGTGAGAGTTATTGAATGAGAGAGGTATGATGCTTTCTCACAAGAAGACTGCCATAGAGAAGCATGAGATGGTGTACTTTTTCATTTCTTTGAATTTGTTACCTTGGCAAATTCTAGGAAGTAAGATAATAGTTCAAGGTAATGAATTCAGAGAAGCACAAACTTAAGGGAAATATCCAGCAATGTTTCTGTGGTTGCTGCATTTTTAGTGTTTATTTGGGGGATAAAAACCATGGTGTGTTGATTTTTCTCAAGGCTTTCTTGGTCAGATGTTAGTGTGGGCCTTTCAACAAAGCCAAGTTGACAGAGAACAGATGCATATTTTAATAACTAAACTTCCTCAGCAATAGTATCCGGATCAGGTTTGTTTCACAGCAGTGCTGCAGCAGAATAAATTATAATTAAAAATAGGCAGGTATTTTATTTCATGAAGATTTACGGGAAGAACAAGATGGAAGTTTTTTAGTTAGCAGTTGCCAAATGGGGCAATGAAGATGGATCTGCAATTTCCCAATACAAAGTATTTGGGGGCTTATTCAGATTTTTACTTGCACTGAAGTTGATAAATGATACATGATCATCAGTAGTATCCTATAAATATTAAACTGTAAATCTCTTTTGAAAATCTAAAATTGCTCCTTTTTCTAAATTATCAAAGGTTTTAAAACATCAAATTCACAAATACCTTTTTTATTTAAAGAAAAAGTAGGATCTGATACTCAATTTTTTCTTGTTGTTGAGACAGACTCTTGCTCTGTCACCAGGCTGGAGTACAGTGGCGTGATCTTGGCTCACTGCAACCTCCAACTCCCTGGTTCAAGTAATTCTGCCTCAGCCTCCCGAATAGCTGGGATTACAGGCAAGTGCCACCACGCCCAGCTAATTTTTGTATTTTTAGTGGAGATGGGGTTTCACCATGTTGGCCAGGATGGTCTCGATCTCCTGACTTCATAATCTGCCCACCTCAGCCTCCCAAAGTGCTGGGATTACAGGCGTGAGCCACCACACCTGGCCGATACTCAACATTTTTATGGTTGATACCAGTCACACTTACTTTGGCTAATCCTATTTCTTTCTTTAGAAGTGGAATTGATGATCAAGCCTAAAAGATTCTACACTTATATGAATGGTATATTATATGGTTTTTTTTATATATAAGCTGTAGGACAAGTACTTTGTTTAACTGGGGTCAGGGAACATGAATATGAGTAGCTTTTCCCATTTTTCCTTTTTTATTGCAAGCTTTTTGTTTGTTTGTTTGTTTGTTTGAGATGGAGTTTCGCTCTTGTTGCCCAGGCTGGAGTGCAATGGCACGGTCTCGACTCACTGCAACTTCCGCCTCCCGAGAATCGCTGAGGTAGTGATTTTCCTATCTCAGCCTCCCAAGTAGCTGAGATTACAGGTGCCTGCCACCACGTCCGGCTAATTTTTTGTATTTTTAGTAGAGACGGGATTTCACCATGTCATGTTGTCCAGGCTTGTCTCAAACTCCTGACCTCAGATGATCTGCCTGCCTCGGCTTCCCAAAGTGCTGGGATTACACGCGTGAGCCACCGCGCCTGGCCAGAATTTGCTATTTCTATAAGTCAAAAAATTTTTTAATATTGGCAGTTTCCTATGGTACAACCTAATATTATACTGAGAATAGTGATATGTTAGTGTTAAGGTCATAAGAACAAGGGAATATCTACTGTTCAATCCCACTATTGGGCCATAGTAGTCACTATTTATATAAATGAGTGAAGTCTTCTGTGATGTCTTTTTGACACATATATTCAGTGTCTATTATGTATCTGGTAGTCTCCCAATCTCAAACCTTCTTTGAAGTTGCATATCATATATTTAAAATATATGTAAATTTTGCATTTTGCTGCATAATAGAGCCATAGTTGTCTTAGTATAAATTTTTTTCACATGTTTAAGTAAAACGTGTCCAAAGAGATATAGCATTTGGCCTTGCTTTTTTCTTTTTTTACACACAGCTCTTTGTACCTCAGGGATTTGTCACACCCCAATTTGGGATGCATAGTTATATAAATGGGAGGCCACTGAAAGTTTAAATCAAGGTAATGCCATGGTGAAATTGATGTTTGAGAAAAATAATTCTGAGAGAGTCAAAATAGTTGTATTATGATATCAACTGGCATATATGCGTTAAAAATTGAACATTAAGGATAAATGCAGGCATTGCGGATTATTTGTTGCTTTTGTAAGTCTGTCCTCTAGCACTTACACCTTTTATCTCTTGCTTATAAGTGTGCGTTTTAAAAGTACATGGTATACCACCAAATTGTCTAACAGTGCTACATTTTTGTGGGATTATGGGGGAGGCATCATATTATATATTTAAAATTCTTATATTAGATTTTCTTTTGCAGCCATTTACATGATGTGGCTTTTTATATTTTGGGGAAAAAGAATTCATAGAATGCATTAATGTGTTGCATGATGTCAGCAGGTAACTAGATTTCTAAAGGTCAAGTTAGTAAAGGCTTATATGGAAATCTAAAAAGACTCAATGAGTAATTACTTTTAAAGGCATTGAAAGGAGTGAAAAAGTGGGTGACTGTCTAATTCCAGACATGAATATGAGACAGACTAGTACTTATAGCAGTTAGGAAGATGCCAGGGAATCCAAAAAGGGAGCAGCATATGCTTCCAAATTGTTTTGAAGTGAGGCTTTGTCTTGTCTCTAGAAACATAGCTAATATCTCATCAATTTAACATTCTAGAGGACCAGAGATATTCACTGAAAGGAATGTTTTTTATTCATTCAGTAATTCATTTATTTATTAAATATAGAACACCTTAATGTGCTGACTCTGAGGTAGTCTTAACATATACCATGGTTAATAAAACAGATGTTGTCTTTGCATCTATAGCACTAACACACTAATGGGCAGACAGATAATAAGTACAAAAAATATATATGACTATTATAATGAATGTTATGGAAGGAAACTACAAGTTACCTCAAGGTTTGGTAACAAGGAAATCTGTTTTAAATTAGGGTTTCAAGAATGGTCTCTCTGAGTAAGTGACATTTAAAGGTGAGATCTAAGAGATGAGTAGGAGAAATCGCAGTGATGAATAGGGGAAGTGCATGTTTGAGGTTCTTGGGGGGGAGAATCTAAAAGAAAGCCAGACCTTCTAGAACACAAGAGCAGTTGGCCAAGAGGTAGGTAGGACCCAAATTATACCAGACCTTAGTGGCCATATTGAGGAGGACATGGGATTTCATCCCAACTGCATGCAAAAGCCATTGAAGATCTTTAAGCATGGAATTGCATGGACTGACTAAAGTGTTTCAGAGATGACTATGGCTGTTGTGAATGCATTGAAGAGGCGAAGGAGACCAGGGAAACCAGTTAGGAGCTACTGCTCGGGTAAGAGTTGATGGTGGTTAGTTGAATGTATCAGCAATGAACTTGCAATTGAAGGTCAAAGCTAACTATAAATTAAACTCTTAAGAATATTATTGTTGGTATGTCTCCCAAGAAAAATGCCTGTCTAGGAAAAGGGGAAACATCATCCCCAAAACACTAAATACGTAATGCGAAGTTTGAGAAAGAGGAATATATTGCAAGGAAATTTTTGGTGAGGTTTATTTGTTGCTGTTGTTTACTTCCAAAACATGATTTTCATTCTTCTGCCCCACAAATTTTCTATTTTGGAAAAGAGATTTAGTGGAATTCAGACTTATAAACTGAAAGAATCAATAATGTATAACTTTTACCTCACTTTACTGTTTATTTTTATTTTTAATCTTTCCTTTTTTTCTTCTATAACTTTCCTGTCTTAAAAAAAAAAAAGAGTGCAGGTGCCTTGTGTGTCTAAGAATGGAATAGCCTCTGAAGTACTGTCTATTTGTTTGCTAGCTTGTTGGCTTGCTGGGTCAAATAAAAGGAAGGGCTCATTTATACTGTAACAGTGTTTTGATTTGGCACGCGTCTGAGGTTTTTATTGTGTTCTGGGACAGTGCTTGTGAACGTTGGGAGTTAAAGCGAAGAATTGCAATGAGTTTGAGTGGCACAGTAGTAAAATTCCCATGATAATTCAATGCCATGAATTATCTTTATTGAGTGAAATAAATTCTGAAGGTATAATAATTATTGTATGGTCCTTTTATATTAGATTTGTGTGTTTGCTTAATAATTTAGCTCTTTGAATTTTTATTCTCCCAGAAATCTTTGCTGGGTTGGAGTTGTCATATTATGACTTTTGGACTAACATCTCTCTAGATCTTCTTTTAATTAATTTTCAGCAGACTTTTTTGCTATGTTGCACAGGCCAGTCTCAAAATCCTGGATTTATGCGATCCTCTCTCCACTGCCTCCAAAGTAACTCTTTGTTATTACAGGTGTATGCCACCATGCCCAGCCTTGGCAGACTTTTTATAAATTAGGATACCTCTTTCTTCTTTTATTTTTTCATATAATTTTGTTTTTATTATCAGCAAGCCTGAATCAAAAGTAACGTCCTTTCCTGGTGGTCTAATTGCTAGAATAAAGAAAGGGGAAAAAATAATTTCATCGTTCGTGATTTATCAAAACGAGGTCTTTTAAATTATCTATCACTATTATAAGGCTAGTTAGGAAATTTGAGTCATTTTCTAAAAGATAGAAATTTTGACAGCTTGATTTTTCTGACTTTTGTCATTCCTTTCACTGATGCGTGGTGCCATCTGCTGTTTGTGGGAAGTATTTTATATTTTGAAACACTACACAGAAATACAATGTCTAAAAGAAAAATACCAAAATAGATGAAATGAAAAAAGCAGAAGTGTGGCCCTTTTGAAACTTTGTGGTCTGTGGCTTATTTGCTTCTTCCTTATGGAAAATTATTTTTATATCTGATTATTTCTAGTACTTACATGAATCACAAGATTGTGTACTCATTGTATTCTATCTTAATTTTGTTTTCTTTCTCAGAATAGAGGTAATCGGTAAACATTTGCTGCGTGACTCATTTGGTTTGTTTTCTGTGACTACTCAAGCACCTTTTCTGTAAGCTGCTGCTTACAGTCTCTGCAACTTTAGGCAAATAATTTCAGTTCTTAGCACCTCTGTTTCCTTCTCTGTAAGATAGAAGATAATAGTATCAGTTTCTTAAGGTTGTTGTGAGGATTAAATGAGATAACACTTGTCAAATGTGTAACACAGTCCTTTCACTAAAATGAGACAGGGTTTCACCATGTTGGCCAGGCTGGTCTTGAACTCCTGACCTAAAGAGATCCACCCACCTCGGCCTCCCAAAGTGCTGGGATTACAGGTGTGAGCTGCTGCACCTGGCCAGTATTGTACTTTTATCTAGTGTAGCTCAGTATGTTCACAAGCATTGCTATGAGACTATACAAATGTCATGAGAGGTACTAGGATTTTTATGGACAGGTTGCACTGTCATCCTATCTGGATACTTGTGTTTAAGATGTCTAGAAAAGGAACTTACCCAGTGTACTTTGATAACCTTTTCATGATTTTTAATTCTCTTGCTTTTACATCTGTGAAAAATAGATTATAATACTTTTTGAGGTATTTTTTTTTTCTAGTGAATAATCTGAATGCAAAATCAACCAACAAAGCAAAACAAAAAAACCCTGTTATACCCTACAACTCCAACTTGAGAATTTTCTTTTCCTTACCATCCCTGGCTGCCCATCTTTACTGTCATTCGTAGATTCATCCCATCTTTAACTTTGCAAGATCTCTGGAAATTATTCCAGTTTTAAAAGGCTAAATTCTATAGGCATATTCTGTAAATGCTTCTTGGTTTTCAGACCGTGTCATGGTAATGTTGCCTTCCTTGCTACATCTTCTGGGAACTAGAATTTAAAGACTGCCATGTCTCTGTACAGCTATTCAATCTATTCTTATTTTAAAATCAGAAAAAACAAAGGATTATGTTTTTGACTGTATTCAAATCATAAAGAATCATGGATTGTTAGACTTGAAAGGAACCCTACAGGTAGTTTAAACCAATACACCTTATTTTAAAAGAAGAGGACTTGTTTAAGTATGACAGTAAAGGTTGTAAGAACCATGACTGATCTCAAGCTCAAAGCAGGAGTAGATAGTTTAGCATTAGGGCTTAAAGTTAATACTCTAAGTAGATTAGGTAATTCTTTAATAGTAGTCTGTGCTATTTGGACCTGCACTACAGAATTCTGTCTAGTTTTGTTTTTTAGAAAGTTTATGAGTCTTGAAGAGAATTTATAAGTGAACAAAAGAATTTAAAATTAGTACGCATGAAAACAGATCAAAGGAATTAAGAATATTTAACCTTGAAAAGGATACCTTCAAAATAATCTTCAGTAATATGAAAAATTCAACAAGCTGTTCTCTATATTTTTTTAAGGATAGAACAAAAGTAAGTAAAGGTGTAATATAGTAAAAAGAACAGCACCAGTTAGGTGTGAGGCAAATTCATACAGTGAAGCTGGTAAACACTAGAACAGGAGGGTTATTTGCCTTCCTGATTATTTTCCTCAAATTCTCTGATTATTATCAATGTCTATTTAAGTGGTTCGGATTTGGCATCCAAAGGCATGAATGGATGTACTTCCCAAGACCCTGTTCTATTTAGTGATATTTCATCGTCTATCTAATAAACTGTTTGGGGGACTTCAACATGATAATGTGTCAGGACATACATTATAGTGCTTAACTGTGTGTCAGACACTTTTCTAAGTGTTTTTCATATAGTAACTCATTCTTAAAAAAAAAACAACAACCCTATGAGGTAGGTGCTGTGAGGAAACTGAGGTAGACAGAGTTAAAATAACTCTGAGTCCTACAGTTAGGAGGAGATGCAAAGTTGATTCAGACCTGGGAAGGCTGGCTCCGAGTCTGTCTCATAACCATCATGCTTTACTGCCTCTCCAAAAAAGAGTAAAAGGAGGAAGGGGTCAGACTTCAAGGGAAATAAACTTTCTTTTATATTGCCCAGATGTTCCTAGAACAGATACCAGCTGGGACCAAAATATGGAAGGCTGCAGGGGTCAAGGAGAGCCAGTGAGCAGTGAAACACCTGCCTCTCTCTCAGCTTCATTCCTCACATGCACTCCCATATCACAGGCAGTTCTAGCTGGTTTGTTTCTCTCTGCCTTTGTGGATGCCGTGCTGTTGTTTTGCACTGCTTTCCTCCCAATACTTTAACTTGACCAATTTATATTATTTCTCAGTGCCTCATTCAGGCAAAACTGCTTTGTAAGCATCTACTGCATTGTGAAGCATTTCCACGTCTACCCAAGAAGTACTGATCTTTATACCTTTGGGCTCCCCTGTGCCCTATACATCCCTCTATTTTTTAAAAATTTTACTTTAGGTGTATACTATGTCCAGCATTTCTCCCCATGTTATCGCTCCCCACCCCCCACTGTCCCTCCCTTACCCCTCCAACTGCCCCAGTGTGTGATGCTTCTCTCCCTATTTTTGTACTTTCATTCACTCATTTGACAACTATTTGTTTAGCACTGCTATGTTCCAAACACTATTCTGGGCATTGAGGAAATCAGTCCAAATTTCTGACCTAATAAAACATAATATCTAAGTAGGGAAAAAAAAGCAAGATTTAGAAGAGAAAGAATATGATCTGATGTCTCTCTTAAAGGGATCACTCCGGCTACTGTCACTCTAGAGAACAGGGGTCACTCTGGAGAATAGGCTGTGGGGGGTCAAGAGTAGGAGTGGGGAGACAAGGAAACTGTTGTTTTAATCCAGATCAGGAGGTAATGATGGCTTAGGTAAGGGTGGGAGCAGTGGGCATGGTAAGAAATAGTTGAATTTGGGATATGTTTAGCAAGTAGAGCCAAACAGATTTACTGATGGATTAACTGTGGGTTGTGAGAGAAAGAACGGATAATTCTATGCTTTTTTGCTTATGCAACTAGAGGAATGCACTTACCATTAACTGAGGTAGAAGAGGTTAGAGGAAGAACAGGTTTATGGGGAAATAGGGAATTCAGATTTTGACATGTTTGAGATTTTTATTAGGACATCCAAGTAGAGATCTTAAGATAGTCGAATATACATTTCTGGAGTTTAGAAGAGATATTGAGGCTAAAATGAAGCCAAGGTGGGCGGATCACCTGAGGTCGGGAGATCAAGACCATCCTGGTTAACATGGTGAAACCCCGTCTCTACTAAAAATACAAAAAATTAGGGGTGTGGTGACACATGCCTATAATCCCAGCTACTCAAGAGGCTGAGGCAGGAGAATCGCTTGAACCCAGGAGGTGAGATCATGCCACTGCACTTCAGCGTAAGCGACAGAGTGAGACTGTCTGAAAAAAACAAAACAAAAAATGTTTATGTTTAGTATTGTGTTGCCCGGGCTGGTCTTGAACGCCTGAAATCAAGCAATCCTTCTACCATGTCCTCTCAAAGTGCTGGGATTTGAGCCACCACATCCGGCCCTGTCATTCTGTTGTCCATCTCCATGAGGTCAACTTTTTAACCTCCTACGTATGGGTGAGAACATGATAACTGTGTTTCTGTGCCTGAGTTATTTCGCTTACCATAATGACCTCCAGTTTCATCTATGTTGTTGCAAATGACATTTTATTCTTTTTTTTTTTAATTGAATAGTATTCCATCGTGTGTATATACTACATTTTCTTTACGTATCCATCTGTTAATGAACACTTAGATCGGTTCTGTATCTTTGCTATCATGAATAGTGCTACAGTAAACATGTGAGTGCAGGTATCTTGTTGATACACCGATTTCTTTTCCTTTAGCTAAATACCCAGTAGTAGGACAATGGATTTTTAACCTAAACAATATTGGTAGCTTGTTTTCTCTGAAATCTCTTCCATCACCAGTTTCATAAAATTAATCTGCTGACTTGAACTTTTTTTGTTTAGCTTTCATGATATGCTGGGTTTTTTTCCACCATTAATCTTTCAACATTTTATCACATATTTCTTAAGCTTAACTCATTGCATTTCCTGTAGCTTTTCAAGTAACCTGTTATGTAACTCCCTATTAAAATGAAATATTACCTGTATGCACATGTGTACTTACATGCACACAGACATAAATTACTGAAGACACTTCTGAAATTTGACACAAATAACCTATTTTCAGCAACTGTCAAAGTGGTCACTCAGCATTTTTTTGGCTGCTGGCAAATGATTTTATGGAGGATATAAAGACTAGGCTACAGTGTATCCCAACTTTAATATTTTTATTAATCATCTTATCTGTTCCTAAGATGATTAATATTCATTTTCACGATATATGTTCATTTTCAAATGTATAAAATGTAATATTACCATAATAGTTTAGATACTCTAGGAGATTTTTTTGTGTGATTCAAATAAGATCTGATGTACTAATATACTTACTGTGGGAAACATAAGTTACCTTTTTTATTGCATTATTACCTGCATGAATATACCTGAAAGCTATTCCCTATTTATTAGGGAATTTAATATGTTACATTTTGATAATATTCCATGATCTGTATTAACAGGTTCCAGAGAGATGTAATATCTTCATTTGTCCCACCTCAGCTGAAAGAAGCCAGACACTCTTCTAAGCACAAGTGAATCTTATTTTAAAAAATATATTAGTTCTTTCTGTTATCACTTTCAGCTAGATTTTATACCCATTAATGAATTAATCTAAAATTCACATTATTTTTAGTGATTGCACAAACGACCTTTAGAAACATTTTAAATACTAAAACTATAAGGAGACTTTAAGTTAAAGAATTTTTAGTACCTGAATTGAACATTAGAAAGAAGAAAAATAAAAAATGAAATAAAAAAAATTTTAAATGTGCTTGTTAGAGGTGTTATGCTGTGATTGCTACACTTAGCTGCATATTAGAATCACTGGAGACCCTGGGCCCTCCCCAGATCAATTAAATTAGAACTTTGGAATCTTATTGAAACTTGCTGGGTGATTCTAATGGGCAATTGACTTGAAAACTTCGTGATGCTCAGTTCTCAGTCTGGTTTCATATTAGAAACTACTGGGAAGTTCTTCACCACATTCTACTCCTGAGAAATTTATATTTATTTGACCTGAGATGGATCTCCTGCCTCTGTGTGTTAAAAAGCTCCCCAGGTGATTTTAATATGCTGCTGTGGTTGAGAGCCACTGGTCTAATGGAAAGAGAACTGAATTATAATCAGGAAACTTATCATTCCAGTCTTAATTCTGTGAACTCAGGTAAATCACCTAACATATATAAACTTGCATTGTAAAATGGAGGTATTAATAATGGCCTATATGCCTGACTGATATTTTTCCAGTTGAATGAAACTATATACTCAAAAGTTATTTGCAATAAAGTGTTATACAAATGGTAGCAATTAAGATTTACCACACAATGGCTACTGTGAAGTGGTATGTTTGGCACTAAGTCATTTGTACTTCTTGGTAGAAAGATGCTAGATCCCCTGAGCAGAAAGAAACTTAGGCTCCTTAGCAATACTCAAGGTATATCATTATGATTCTTAAAGTTCACTGTGTATTTTTATGTGCACCAGCCTGCTAGTGTCTCTAGGTGGCAGGGGGGAGAAAGTAGAGGAAAGGGTGGAGTTGCCCCCCTCCCAGTGATTTTTTTTTTTAAATTGTGAATTCATATAATTAGTAACATCCTTCTTACACCTTCACAGTGACATGGTGGGCAGCAGTGGAGTCGTTTATATGGTTTAACTTTTCAAACCCTCTCTTGTGTACTCTTTCTCAATGTTTTTCTCTTAAATCACTTCTGTCTCTGCTTTCCCTAGTGTTTAAGCTTCGCTAACATTTACCTGGTTGAGGACAGAAGAGAAAGGGTCCCCGAAGATAAATACACTCATTACTGGTTTCCCAACATGATATAAACCTAGGACTTCACTCCTTGGAGGGATGCAAGTTTACTATCCATAGCATTTCCTGGTGTGTCAGTCTAGATACAGCCTCTTGCTCGATTCATCAGCTGTTTCCAGGCAAAATTACATACCATTTCTTGAGTGTTTTAAAGCTTCCTAACTGTATATTTGACTGTGAGTTCTTTGATATGTTGATTTCTTTTTCTTTGAGTAGATTCCCAGTAGTGGCATTGCTGGGTCAAATGGTAATTACATTTTTAGTTTTTTGAGAAATCTCCATACTGTTTTCCATAGTGGCTGTACTAGTTTACATTCCCACTGACAGTGTATACGAGTTTCCTTTTCTCCACTTCCTTGCCAACATCGGTTATTTTTTGTCTTTTTTTAATAATAGGCATTCTGGCTCAGGTGTGCTATCTCATTGTGGTTTTGATTTGCATTTCTCTGATGATTCATGAAGTTGAGCATTTTTTCATGTACCTGTTGGCTGTTTGTATTTCTTTTGAGAAATGTCTACTCATATCCTTTGCCCAAATATGAATGCGATTATTTGTTTTGTTTTTTTTTCTGTTGAGTTGAGTTCCTTATCTATTCTAGATATTAGTCCCTTTGTATAAATAATTTGCAAACATTTGAGGTCCTTTGTAGAGTAAGGAACTCAGATAAAACAGATACGAAGGTTCAAGCTTCAAGACCAAAAAGGTCAATTTCTGTGTTTATCTAAAAAACTATATATTGGACTCTTGGATCAGTTTGAAATACATGTTAAAACCTCGAATTTGATTTAGTTATATTTTTGCCTGCCTTGTTTCTGAAAGTTTTATTTAATTCAGATGTCACAAACCTCTAAAAATTATTTCCCTGTACAACAGACCCCCCCATGACACAAGTTTACCTGCATAACAAACCTGAACATATACCCTTGAACCTAAAAGTTTAAAATAAATAAATAATCACAAAAACAAGTTTATTTTAAAAAATTCTTCCCAGAGTTACCTATGATAAAGACTTTCAGACTTTATAGATATCTGTATTTACTACTTAATCTGTACAAACAAGTGTATACCAAGAAAATATTTTAAAAGTACTCATGACTAAACAGATGCATTCATGTTAAATTTATCTCTCATCCCTACCCATTCTTGAATTCTTTCTCATTCACTAATCATTTATGAAAAAATGTGTAACAAATCTGTAATAAAATGGAAAATATATAATTAAACTGGAAAAAAGGAAGGGTGGGAATCATCCTTTTTGGTATATGTTAGTAAATTAATAGTAAAAATAAGAGAGAACTTAGCCAGTAGGGTTTTAAAACAGCGTCACTTAATTTGTATACAAGGCTACCATGTTAGTCTGTGAAATCCTTAAAAAAAAAAAAAAAAAAAAAAAAAAAAAAGAAAGCTATTGCTTGATTTTCAATGCTGCAATCCTGACCTCTAGTGGACATCCAGAACAAAAACCCAAACATGACATCATTTTATTTAGTTAATGCATCAAACACCACTAGCCAACCTAAAATGTTGAACTTTCAAAGAGCTTAAAACATGAGAAGCAGAATAAAGTAAAAGAATTTTGGGCTAACATTCTAAATATTCTTGCTGTAGAACCTATATTTAAGAGCAGCTAGTATTAACTTCTTTCTTTTTGCATGTTAATTATCTGTTAGTTTCACTTCTTTGTTTGAAAAAATGCATTGCTTTATAGATCATAGCAGCAAGAAATTTATCAAAGAGAAGCCAAAGGGATTTCCTTCTGGTTATATATAACAAGCTACATGAAAACGGAGTGGCTTTAATACAATGATTTTTATAGTGAGACCTATAGTGATGTTATATAACTTCCTGATAGAATGCACTGAGAAGGGCACAGCATCACTTCTGTGGTATTTGTGCCAAAAATACATAATCTGAATTTAATTATAAGCAACTAGCAGACAAATCGAATTGAGGGGCATTTTATAAAATAACTGGCCAATACTCTTCCAAAGCATCAAAGTCATGAAAAATAAAGACTGAAAATGGTCCCATTTGAAAGGAGACTGAGGAGATGTGACAACCAAATTTAATATATAATCCAGAATTGCGTCCCGGACCAGAAAAAGGACATGAAGCATTTGATAAAAATAATAATTTCTTGGTTTTGATCATTATACTGTGGTTACGTAAGATGTTAATGTTTGGGTGAAACTGAATGAAGGATATACAGGAATTCTTGGTACTGGTTTTGCAAATTTTTCCTAAATCTGAAATTATTTCCAAGTGAAAAACATTTAAATAATCATTTATTTTGTTTACAATCTCATGAGTCAGAAATTTTGGAAGTCAACTGTGTGGTTCATCTGTGATCCACTTGGCATCAGCTGGACCACCTGATTCACTTCCAGATTAATTCTTTACTCACATATCTAGCACCTTGG